>CP050232.2:18493000-18524754 GCA_012066045.3 Morus alba
TTGTTTTGTTTGCCCATATATATATATATATATATATATATATATGTATGTATGGGATAAAAACAAAACAAAACAAGCCAGCTAAATGATGAACAACATGGGATAAAAACAGTACCAGGCATTAACACGGCACGCCTCAATTTGAAGTAAAACATGACCAATAGCAGCATAAAGAATAGGACCTTCAACAACAAGATGAAAGTGACGATCACTAAGAGAAGCCTATGCAGATACCTTTTTTGCATCACTGAGTTTCAATTATATGAGGTCTTAGACACGCAATTCCAAAACAAAATGAAGTCATTAATCTCTAACCGCAATGCACTACTCAACCACACACACATATAGGTTTCTTTGGAGGCGCTTCCTTTCGTCCCTTTAGTTTTTTTTTTTTTTTTTTCTTCATTTTTTAAGGTTTTTTTTTCTTCTTTTTCCTCCATATCGGTTTTTTTTTTTTTTTTTTTTTTTTTTCATCTTTTAACCTTTAATTTTCATATATTTCCAAATATATCTCCTTTTAAATCAAATATATCTCATTATTATAAGATCCGTAGGCTAAACCTTATTCCATGTATCCATAATTACCAAATGTTCCATGTATCCATAATTTCCATAGTTTGTCTTTTGTCTTTTGAGGATAAGATATTAACATCAGATCGATGGATAAGGCATTGATATTCAACAAAGACTTGGGCCAACAGATGATCGATAATATAGATTTTTCTCAATCACGATAAAGATTGCCAACAATTGATTGAACTGATTGATGGCCACACTAATCCAATCTCCAAATTAATAAATTAGGCCGGACATGAATACGACGACTACTACTAGTAATGCTGTTCACGATTTGGATTTTGGCCAATACACTGTTTTTTCTCACATACATTCACTTTTGGTGCTTCCATTAATGCATCCAAATTATGCAACCATGCATACAAGGATAATTATTAAGCACAGACGAGACAAAGGGTGTTGAGTTTATAACTTTACATAAACAAAATGAATGGGGTCATCTTGTATATAACTTTATCTCTAAGGAAAGTAGGAAACGTGATAAACACCAATTGGTTCAAGTTGATCAGTACAAATCCACATGAACTTTATTTTAAAACCAACAATCAATTAGGAGATGATGTCATTTGCTAACATGTTCCATGCTCAAGTGAAAACGGATCATATAATATCATCATCATCTTGCTAACAAATTTCAACAACAAAACAAAAGGAAAAACGGTCGTCAAAAAGGACGCCTTAAAACCAGGGCAACATTTTGTGGCTTATAATAGTAAGCTTTGATGACATGTTATATCGTTTCATTCATACTTTTAAGCGTTACATAACGCGTGTATACAGGTCATGAATGATATTGGATATTGATCATAGCCTTTTTACACACACACACATGTATATACACGTATATGTAACAGTTACATATATATATAGCGGTTATATATATATATATATATATATATATATATATAGCTAGGTACTTAATTAGTAAGCCTTTAATTATTCATACATATACACATGGTGATGATGAGGGTGGTTGTTGTGAGCTGTAATCGACGGCTGTGGGTAGCGGTCGCCGTAGCATTGTTGTTGGCGGCTGCTGTGAGATTGCAAATGGGGTTAGCAGCCGCCGTAGGGTCACCGCAGGTTCCGGCGATGTTTGTGTTTGGAGACTCATTGGTGGACAATGGCAACAACAACAACCTCAGGTCGTTGGCTAAAGCCAATTATTATCCTTATGGTTGTGACTTCAACGGAGGCTCTACTGGCAGATTCACCAATGGCAGAACTATTGTTGATATGCTCGGTAATAGTAATTAGTTCATTAATTAAGTAGACTGTCCATCAATTGTCAAAGCAATTAGTAGTATTATACTAATAAATACATTAGATTGTTTTTTATAATGGGTTGTAAATTGAAATGGATTTGTGTGTGCTAATTATAATGATAAATATATAGGAGCGCTGCTGGGTCTTCCGTATTTGCCGGCGTTTAAAGAGATTGAAAATACAGCGGGAAGCAGAGCAGTTGGTGGAGTCAATTATGCATCGGCAGCAGGAGGCATCCTTGATGAAACAGGCCAACACTTTGTATGTATTACTATCTATATATGACGTAGCTTAATTAATTGATACTTTTTTAAAAAAAAATAATAAAAAAAAGTGGCACAGGGAGAGAGGTATAGCTTGAGCCAACAAGTGATGAACTTCGAGAGCACGCTGAACAATGAGCTGCGGAGAATGATGAGCGGGACTAGTCTGAGCGAGTACCTGGCCAAGTCCATAGTTGTTTTGGTGTTGGGAAGCAATGACTACATTAACAACTATCTCTTGCCTTCCATTTACTCCTCCGCCTACACCTACACTCCACCCCAATTTGCAAACCTCCTCCTCAACCATTACACTCGCCACATTCTCGCACTCCACTCCCTCGGCTTTCGCAAATTCCTCGTCGCTGGAATTGGCCCCCTCGGCTGCATCCCCAACCAGCGAGCCAGCGGGAGGGCGCCCCCAGGCAGGTATTACTGTAAAACACTCATTTTATTATACATATACATATACATATACATATACATATACATATATGTGTGTGTGTGTGTGTTATGTTAACATATTATATAAGAATGCATATACATATACATATACATATACATATACACGTGCTAATTCATTGCACGCAAGCAGGTGCGCGGACTACGTGAACAGCATGTTGGGGAGCTTCAACGAAGGACTAAAATCCCAAGTGGAGTTGTTGAACCGCAACCACACGGGGACGGGGGCGATGTTCCTCTACGGGAACACGTATGGGGCGTTCGGGGACATCCTTAACAACCCGGCGGCCTACGGGTTCAAGGTGATAGACACCGCGTGCTGCGGAATAGGGAGGAACCAAGGGCAAATCACGTGCATGCCGTTTCAGGTGCCTTGCGACAACCGCAATGATCATTTGTTTTGGGACGCCTTTCATCCCACTGAGGCTGCCAATGCCGTCCTTGCTTGGCGCGCTTATTTGGGCCCACCTTCTGATTGTTATCCAATTAACGTCCAACAGATGGCTCTCCTTTGACTTTGACTTTGTCTGTCTTTTCTTTTTCTTTTCTTTTCTTTTCTTTTCTTGGAGAGAGTTGGAGTTTAATTACTACACCGTTTTCTTCTCTCTTTCCAATAAGTTTCTCAGTTCGTAAAATAAATGAGACTAGTCGAATTATACTGTCAAAATTTATCGGAATTATTTTATTAGATAAAATTTTCTAGAATCTTTTATATTATTAATATGAATATTTTTATAGTAAATGTTTATTGATATTAATGTAGAATAGTAAATTATAAGTTAAAGCTCGTAAATTTTTGAGGTGTGATACAATAATTAATTTTAAAATTGTATTTAAGAAAGAAGTACTGAAACGTTGTGTTAAACTCAAAAGTGGGAAAACACATGAACGTAAGTTTAAGAAATAAAAAAGAACTAAAAAACATCAATTTTATAATTTTAGAAACAATCGTAAATGAATTAGATGGAAGTAATTAATTGGATGGAAGGCTGAGATTATGACACATGAGTGGGAAGCAAGGGGAGTGGCCGGCCAAGGAAGAGAATTTTTTACTTTATTTTGCAAAAAAGACCTTAGAAAAGTCTAAATTGCACTTAGGTCCTCTACTTTTTGTGGCCGGTTCTTTAAGTAGAAAAAACACAACAAAATGTTCATATTTTCATGCCAAAAACCAGAGAACACTCAGCCAAGAGAGAGAAAAAAAAAAAAAAAAAACTCACCAAAGTGAGGAAACACGAGTTCTAAGCGAGAATTGACAAAACTACCGAGGATTAACATCTCTAGAACTTGCTCTGCATTCTCTAAGGTGAGATTTCAAGTTTTTCTTTTCATTTTCTTACCATGGCTGCACGTTTGAGTATAGATGGGAGAATGACAAAAATTTGCTTAAGATGATGATAAGCTTCAATTGAAAATCTAGTGATTAAGGGATGAATTATTGGTTATTAGAATTTGTTTCTATCAATTTTTAGTTATGGAGAATTTTTGTAAAAACTTAGATGAAACCCTAGAATTATGATGTTATTGATGATAAAATTGAATGAGAAAGAATGTGGTTTGTGTTTAAAGGTGGAAACAACGAATAAAATGAGCTATGGTTAGCTCAGAAAGCACGAAAAATTAGGCATAATTCTGCCGAAATTTAGTTTGAGAATTTGAAGTTTTATAAAGAATAGGAGGATTAAGATGTGTAAAGTAAATTGATTCGGTGATCAGAGATGTATAGAAACCTAAAACAATGAAAAATTCTCAATTTTTGGACCAAAACTGAAAACTAGGTTATTGATCTTGAAATTAGAATATGGTGCTGTTTTGGGCTACGAAACTAAGATAAAAGATTAGTTTGAAAAAGTGACCAACACTAAGTTGAAGGAAATTTTATTAAAAACAACTTTTGTTAAATAGTGTTTTTCTCAAAAACGACTTTAGACATTAGTTTCGGGGCAATTTTTGAAACATGTCCAAGATGGTGATTGTTGGTCGAATATGCATGGGTTTGAAGCATGATGTTGAGATAGGAAATATTTCGGTTTGGATATTGAATATAAAAATTGTAAATATGTTCAAGTTAAAATATATTACATTTATTGATCTTAAATTTTAAATCTAATGATAAGAAATTTAAATAATAGGATCAGAAAAAGTGAGCCTAAATGTTAAGAGTTTATAGTGTAGGAATGATAGAAATTAAAAAATAAGTTATGTATAAACATAATAATAATGATTAAAAGTAAGGGTGGTCACATATATCATCTCCCAATTTCTATTAATAATTTCTATTGAGGTGTAGCGTGTAGGGAAATAACCGCTGGTTGCCAGGGGAGAAATGTGATGGAAGAAGTCACTAAGATTTATTATAACCAATTTTCTGCTTTGTTTTTATTTGTTTATTATTTATTTATTTTTTAGGTCCAAAACTTATTAGGAGTTGACACATAAACAATTCACTTAAAAGGCATTCACAAACAAAAATGAATCTTAAAGAACGCCTCCACAATAGCGTAAAAAACGACAACATAACTGATGAATTGACAAACGACAAAACGTTAAAAAGGGTAGAATGAAAACGACAATAACTGAAAAAACGACAAGAGTATGCATTGGACACAAAACGAAGATGTCGCGCTTAGACAAGTTAACCTTACTCGGCGAGTTTTGTTGAGCAGAGCTAACGCGGCATTTCGTTTGGGGTTTGGTGTTTGGAGAAGGAAAAACTCCTGGAAGAGACTGAAGAAGAAAGAAGCGGGACTGCAATCGACCCAAATCAAAGCCTAAAAGTAAAATTTTAATCTCGGAAAAAAAAAAAAAGAATGGCGAGTCTGTCGAAATGGCGGTCTTGCTGTGGTGGTTCTGTGTTGAAATCGGCCGTTTCATTTCAAAGCTCACGGCGGTGCCACGCCAAATTGGCTTCGTCGTCGTCTTTATCATCAGAAGCAAAGGAAGCCCCTTTTTCCTCAGAAGAGGAGCTTCCAGTGAGCTCGGGAATCAGCAAGCCCATCTCCGATATCCTCAAACAACTCAACAAGAAAGTCCCCGATTCCCTCGTCAAAGTCCGCTTCGACAATGGCGTTTCCACCAAATACATTCCCTGGTATTCTTCTTCTTCTATTCAAATCTATTATATGATAATAATGATATGCTTCTTTCTCTCAGTTGAAAAAAAAAAAAAAAAAGGTTAGGGATTGTTTGACCCAGATGGAAGGAATATTACGCCAAATGATTGAATCAATTATTCCAATGCCTTTTCAGCTCAGTTCACTAATTGAATCAATTTTAGAGTAAGCGTATGAATCATCTTCTTCTGTGTTCTGTCCAATCGAATCACCAAATCCAAATGTTTGTGTTTATGAATTCGTCTATTCAAAATCTTTTCTTTTCTTTTCTTTTTGGTTGAATCTGTAAAATTCCCTTATTACTGACTGTATTAGATAATTAGATTGGCGACACTTTTGGTATATCATTGTTGTTTCTGCTTCTACAAAAACAAAACAGTAAGTGCTGTGTGTTTAACGCACTAACACTCGTTTGTTTGGAACAGGCATATTGTTAACCGAATCATGAACTTACATGCTCCAGGTTTGTTACTACCAGTCAGTCAGTCAGTCAGTCAGTCCCTGACCTGATATGTGATTTATGATTATTGTCATTTCAACTCAACCCTGAATTTACTCTCTCAATGCCTTTCATTAACGCGCTGATCGTACTTCAGAGTGGTCCGGTGAGACCCGAAGCATCACTTATTCTCCAGATGGAAAATCTGTATCTGTTGTTTACCGCGTCACTCTCTATGGCACTGATGCTGAGGTATGCTTATAACTTATAGGATGATCAACATTCTGTTTATTAGTTTTTTGCAATTTCAATTTTTGTCACGAACGGATCATCCAACCTATGTTCAAGAAAGTGGAAAATTAGCTAGAAGGCTAGTGGGTGGTTGAATTTGAAATACAGAAAAGACTCTCTTAACAACACGCTGAGATTTCATTTTGGAATTCCAACTCTGGACCATGTCAAGCTTGGATGTATAATAATAGTAATAATTAAGCTTTTGACATACAATATTAGGCAGGTACTTTTTATCCTAGTAGGAGCACCACTACAACATAAAGAGATTGCAATTCTGGACTGTTGTTTTTCTGTTTCTTCTTGATTTTGACAAGGCATTGGCCTAAAACATTTTATTTGGTTGGATCTCATGTTTGGTTTTACTCCTGTTTGTCCATCTTCAAAGCCGTTTTTACACGCGGGAGAGAAACCCTTTGTCATCACCAAAATGAATTTATGGCGATTGAATCAATTTCGTTCCTTGTCGTTATTTGGCATTGGCCTAAGAAGATAACTATTGACTTGAATTTGTGGACATTTTGTTGGCGTTGTGGTGCAGATATTCAGGGAGTCGACGGGGACTGCTACTTTAGATGACACAAGTTATGGGGATCCTATTCAAAAGGCAGAAGCTATGGCGTTCCGCCGAGCTTGTGCACGTTTTGGACTCGGCCTTCATCTCTATCATGAGGATTTGGTGTAGACACGCCAAGGCCTCCTCGACAAATCCTACAAATTTTTGGAAAGGAAACTTCATCTTGTTAGCCGGTACCCGATGAGGCTGTGAGTGTTGACATCAGAGTCTAGTGTGCTATTATTACCTATTAAGTATGTAGGCTTTGCAGTGACATTTTGCTTTGCTTAATGTAACTTTTGATACTAAAACCGTGGAAGTGACAAGGATGAAAAAGCGAAGCGCTTTTTTTTTTTTTTTTGGTGGACTTGAAGATAATTTTGCAAAGAACAAAGGGGGGGAAAAAAATAATCCGTATAGTAAAGATATCCTTTCCTCGATGATGGATTGAAAAATGAAAAGTATTATACTTGGAAAACATTTTTGTTTATGGAAGAAGACGTAGACGCACAGGTAAAACGGTTGAATTGAAGTTACAACTCGAATATAGGCCGCAGAGACTAAGGGGAGAAAAGATAAAATGAAAGAACAAACAACCGCGGACCAGCATCAGTTCAATTATTGGACGCTTGGGCCGCAGTGGTTGTTGGCTGCAGTCATAGATGTGTGAATGTGATAACCAAAGCATCACAATTCACAATAATAATAATAAGATATATATATATACATACATTGTTGAATAGCTATAATAATGTGTTTTTTTGGTGAGAGGGAAGAGAAAAGGTAAAAGGAAAGAGGAGAGAGAGAAAGAAATGAGTGAGGAAAAAGAAAGAGAACGGGGGGAGGGGGCAGAAGGTGAGTGAAAGTGAGCTGGAGTGGGCCCTAGAGAAAGAGGGTGGGCATAAATATTAATAAAGCTGCGAAACAGGCATGTGTGTATGAGTTTGGTCATACACTACACACACAATACACACACACACACTCACTCTCTCTCTCTCTCTTTCTGTCTCTCTGACTCTTCTCTTCCTTCGGCTTTCGGCTTTCGGCTTTGGGCTTTGGGCTCTGGGCTTTGGCCTTTGCTTTGCTTTGGATGGAGAGAGAATGTTATTTTTATTACGTTAATGTTGTTAATGCTACGTTTAGTTTAGGAGATGAGTGAGTGTGTGGTCCTAAGAGGAGGAGAGTAACCTCCATCCCCCGTATGATCATATATACTTATAAAATGTCATATATGTGTGTGTTGTGAAATGTTCCAAAGGGAATGGGATTTGTCACTTTCTTTGTTTGGTCAAAGAAAGCCAGATAACACTCCTCATTCTCCCATCCCCCACCCACTTCTTATTTATTATAAGCTCATCAAGGTTTAATTCCATACACTAGAAATACCTCTTAATCCGATGAAGAGATCATGAAACAAACAGAACAGCTACAAAAACATAATGAAGAAAGAACAGAGTGTTTATTATTATTATTATTATTATTATATATATATATATATAGAAAAGGGTGGTAATTGGTCAGCTTTGAGGAGGAGCATGCTATGCTGGCAGCTGGGTACTGATTTTAAAACATCATCATCATCATCATTCAACAGCTTTTGTTTTTTGTCTTCCTAGTTTTGATAAGTAATTATTATATTATGTTTTGTTGGTTAAATTAAATTAGCAAAGAGACGAGTCTTATAACATTATATATAATGGTGTTGAGTTCCCGCGTGAATTTGGTCCGTTCCGTTTGTGCCCTCCCGTTCGCTTGGTATGATCTTATGAAAGCGCAAATAAAGGGGGAAAGGCCGGGGGGGTGTTTGGTAATTGAAGGAGACGACAGCCGTGAAGGACATAATAATACAAGAAGAAGGCACCCCACGCTCATGATTAGGCGTGGAATTTGGAATTTGGAAGTGAGGGAGGGAGGAAGAGGAGTTTGGAAATGACGAAGGGAAGGAGGCGCGTGGGAGACTGAGAAATAGAAAATGCAATAATAATGTAAGAAGGTGGGGGATGCTTATGTGTATAATTCATGTCCGTATTATGAGACCCTCTCTTTCCTCCCTCTTCTCTTTCTCTTTCTCTTTTTTGTTTTTCTGCTTTTGCTTTCTCTCTCTTCTATCTCTCATTCTCAATTAGTCTCAATTTCCCTTCCCTCCCTCCCTCACTCCCAATATTAATCTTCTCTCTCAGCTCTCTCTCTCTCTCTCTCTCTCTCTCTCTCTCTCTCTCTTTCTTTCTTTCTTTCTGACATAGCTAGCTAATAGCTAATTGCTAATTGCTAATATCTCTTTCTCTGATCTCTCTCTGATCTCTCTCGTGGGTGTTGGATCTTACGTACTAGTCTGAGTAGCAGCTTTGCTAGATCTGATCAAAATTATACATAAATACACATATATTGATCGATCCCAGAGAAGAAGAAAAATTAGAGATGACTCCAGCGAACTTGGCCGGGCAGTTCGGGGACACGACATACACCAAAGTGTTCGTGGGGGGACTCGCTTGGGAGACTCAGAAGGAGACCATGAAGAACTACTTTGAGCAGTTTGGTGACATCTTGGAGGCCGTCGTTATTACCGACAAGGCCACCGGAAGATCCAAAGGCTACGGCTTCGTACGTCTCTCTATACTACTTTATATATATATATATATATATATATATATATATTCATGCTGCTTCCTCTTCTTCTTTCAGTTTAATTTTCTTTCTTCACTATGATCTATTTATCTTTTCTTAATATAGACATATATCACATCGTGTCCATTATTACTGCTGCAGCATTCTAATCTGTCAGAACTAGAACTAGATCTTGAAACAAATATTAACTATATATATTGAAAGATTCCAAACGAACATCATGGTATGATCATATATATATATATATATATTTTATATATATACACATATATCATAGCTATAGATATATATTGTATTTATAGCTGCAGTTTCAATTTAGCTAGGTTTGATCTAGTTATTCTGATGGGTTAATTACTAATTATCCAATTAATTAGTTGTAGTTGGAATAAATATGATATGTGTACATGAATATATGTATTTATATTTGTTGTACGCACGTAGGTGACATTTCGTGAGCCGGAAGCGGCGATGAGAGCTTGTGTGGATCCAGCTCCAGTAATAGACGGGAGGAGAGCAAATTGCAATCTTGCTTCTTTGGGTGCTCAGAGATCCAAGCCTTCTACCCCTAAGCATGCACCAGGTACACACACATATACATATATATATATATATGTGTGTGTGTATATATATATACATATAATTTTCTTCATACTCTTATATCTTCTTCTTCTTCTTCTTTCATTTCTAAAGTTAGCATTGAAGTAGTTAAATCTACAAAAAGAGTCTAACAAAAAGTGTAGATCACCAGATCTGGAATAGTTGCGATTGAAAGAAAAGAAAAAAAAAAAATCCGGCATTTCACTTGCGGCCGTATATTAATTATTGTTACAGTAATATTATATTTATATTTCTTTACCAATTACAGCTACATTGTACTGATTTTATTTGACGGATTGTTTAGAATTGGTATTGGGAGTGATGATGATCAATAGTACAATAATACAATGTAAGAATATTTCAGCACATTGATATAGTTAGTTAGGTAGGTAGTAATCTTAGTTGATAGTTCTGGCTTTTGTCAAGGTCACTGAACGGAGAAAGTACATTTAATTATACGGACTCGATCGCCCCGGCCTTCTTTGTTTTAGTTTGTTTTAGAAAGGGAAAAAACTTACATAGATAGTAGAGATCATCAGTACTTATCAAGCTCTGAATATATTTATAATATTTCGTGGAGAGAAGAAAAACAAAATGGATATATAATAATGATATTTGCAGGAGGAGGAGGAGGAGGGAGGAATATAAGAGCAATGGGAGCTGCAGGGTCGTATACACATAATCATACTCAGACTGGTAGTAATGGAGCAGGATTTGGAGTTGGAGTTGGGGTTGGGGTTGGAACCACTGCTGCCTTTGCCTCCGCACCAACCTTTCCTCATTATGCCGCCGCGGCCGCCGCCGCTGCCATCCACCAAGGACTTCCTTACAATCTTTATGGGTATATATATATATATATATATATATATATATCAACTTATTTTATATAGATCATCCCCATGGACCATGCTGGATGTATGCTTTTAATATACATGATATATATACATACCATCATCATCATCATCACGCATGTTATATTGTTATGGCATTTTTATATATATATATATATATATATATATATATCAAACTAATTAGGAGAAAACCCGACAATCTGTGTCTCTGCACGTGCATTTGCCAACTCATATGATACATTATTAACTTTAAGAAAGTAACCCTACGCCTAAATACCATTCTCTCTACGTGCATGCTAAATGATAGTTATATATATATATATATATATATTCACATATGCTTATTTATGACTATTCACTGCTTTTTCCTCAACAAAACAAGGCCCATAATATATATATATATATATATATATATTTCTTTTTCTGCATATACACATACTCAAATAATGAGCTAGCTTTTTCTTTGATCACCGTAAATATATATATATATATATATATACACACACGTCGTACTTATATATGATCACTCTAAATCTTTATTTATGATCTTCATATATATATGAAATTAAACTGTTTCTTCTTTCTTTTTACTTTTTGCTCAGGTACTCTCCCTACTCGCCGGATTACACCTACCCTACGCCCACGGTTTGTATATAATTCTCTATCTCTATTCTTTTCAATTCTCTCTCTCTTTTTTTTTTTTTTTTTTTTTTTTTTTTTTGTTTTATATATTTTTACTGTACGTTTGGCTTTTGCATTTTACTTAGGATTCGGTTGGAACTACTCGTACCTTTTTTTGGAAGACGCGACTATGACTTTTCAACTTCCTTGAAAATTCTGCCACTTTTTTTTTTTTTTTTTCCTTTAAAGTTAAACAAATTTCGAGTACCTTCCCACATTTATACTAACAAACAAATAACTAATAGTATTAACAATAATAATAATAATAATAATAATAATAAAACATAACAGAATTTATCAGCCATACTCTTTCTTTTTTTTTTTTTTTTTTCCCTCCGCTAAAGCATTTATCTGTGTTGCTCTGTATCTCGTACAAACTATTAGGCGAACGTGACACAGGCTAATTTTTCTGCTAGCTAGTAATTATCCCATTTGGCATCATCTCGATTTCTTTTTTCTTTCAGGGATTTACTGTTTTTTTTCTTCACTAGGAAAAGTAAGATGATGATGATGATGATGATAATAATAATAATAATAATGAACACGAGGTAAGAAACATCAGGAGAAATCATAATTAAAAGGTGTACTAGTAATAGCAATGTAAAGATTTATTTGCCAAGAAATGCTTAATTAATATTGATTGGTGAATAGTAGATGACATGTATATGTATGTAGAAGTAACAGGGGTTGTGTGTGGTTGTGTGATGCATGCATGGATCAGAGCTACTATGGACTGTACGGAGGAGGGACAACGCAGTACCCAATGTATGGGAGCACAGCAGGACCGGCGGGAGGAATGATGAGCGGCGGTGCTGCCGCCACAGCGTTCTACCCGTACCTCCAGTTCGGAGAGGCTGGGACGACCGCGGCGGCAGCCACGGGGTATACGAGTTCAGGACAGGGGTATGGCGGTGTTCAATACCCTCACGGCCACCTCTTTCAATATTCCTCAGCCTACCCAGCTCAGCACTACGCTACTCCCATGTCTCTTGCCCCTTCCCCCGCCTTGCAATCCGCAGGTTTGTTCTAAATATCTTCAAGCATGAGCTGCTATCTATAATCTATTTTATTTTTTTTAAAAAAAAAGAAAAAAAGAAGAGGTACTAACATCCTTGACAGTGTGCTTTGCTGTGCCACAGGCGTGACAGTGGCCGTCCACCATGCACCAATTCCCCATCGCTAGAGATCATTCACGCATCAAGAAGTGGCTCCTCTAAGACTTAAACATATTCATCACCATCATAATCATTATCAGCTGCATCTTATACATGCTTCTGAACATTTTCATGGATCAGCAACCTTCGGCCTAACCATGGTTCCGCCCACTTCCCCACACTAACTCAGATGGAGGCCCATTAATGCAAAGCTAATTTTTTGGCTTTGCATAATCGGGCCCACACAAAATGCTCTCCAAAGGAGCTCAACACTGGACGACTCACCTCCAAATTTGGTCACGGAGGTGTGGTCTCTGTGTCATGCATTCCCCCCACCCCCCTTGCATCCCCTCCTTTTTTGTTTTGTTTTTCTTTTTAGTCAAAAAAAGGGTTCCACGCAGAGAACCAAAATCACTTTGACAACCAACTCCAAAGCTAATGTTGGATTTAGCTCCATCAGTTGGTATGTATCATCACTCGATTCAATTTGTTTCCAACTGCCCCGGCCGGATGGGGCTTTGGTAATACAAATGTCGAAGGAAAAAAAAAAAGAAGAAGAAGAAAGAGTAGAACATGTGACACTACTAATTAGCCCATCAAAGGCTAAGCAAAGATGTTATAATAACCTCACTTTGGATTGCAAATATTGTAAATTCAAGCCCCTCTTCACTCTGGACATTAGTTAATTAGTCTTGAAAATGGATAATCCCCGATCCATCTTCGGCTAATTGACTTGCAATTACACACTTCTTAGCTGGACTAAGGACTAGGCAGCTCGCTCTAATTTTAAATGGCAACTTCTCATATGGGCATGGATTTGCTTGAATATTTTGGCTGTTGACAATATCTAGTCTTAGGATATGCAGGGTAGATATATTCTCTAGATCAGCTAGATAGCTAGCTAGGAATATTCTCACGTCTCCTTTAAGGAAAAAAAAAAAAAAAAAAAAAAAAGTTTTTACCAAACAAAGTTTTGAATTTTCACACTTAATCACGTGTCTAACCAACCAACCAACCATCTTCCCCTCAGGGTAAGGGGAAAGCAACCCACTTGCTAACTCATGTTTAAAGATTTTCTTGTAAATTCATGTTGAGGGCCAAACTTTGGGAGTTTTGGTCTCATTTTGACTGACTTTAGATAGAAGCAGCTAGGGCATAGTACTATTTGGTTAAGAGTACTTAATTAGTTTTGTTATCACGGTTTTGGCGACTCCATTGACGGATGTGGAGCTCAAAACATCTGCATACGGCCCTCGGGAGATATTTTGGCTTCCCTTTGGCTTCTTCTCCACTAACTCCACCAACCATGGTTAGGACTTAGGTCGATCTCATCACTCCCTCTCAGCTTCTTCATTTCGCATCCTCCCTCTTTCTCAGTCTCTCCGTACGTCTCTCTCTCTCTCTCTCTCTTGCAACTTCTACTTGGAGATGGAACTAGATACTCCTTAATTAATTATATGTATAAGCCTATGGTTTGGATTGTATTTAGGGATATTACTCCGATCAGACGGTTGAGATTCATTCTCCATCCATATGCTGGTTGAGAATGGATATGCAACTTACTACTATGCTTTGATTTTCAAGTTGAGACCGCAATGCTTACTTGTCTTAATGCTTTCCTTTCTAGTTTTAATCATCATTCATAAAAGAAAATCAGCGCTTTTAGATATGGCCTATAATAGATTTGCTTATCATAAAAGAAGAGGAAAATCCTGTTAAGAAGAGAGGTTTTCTTTGAACGTGAAAATGAAAAGGCAAACCAATGGATGACACGAATTTTATAACTCTTTGAAAGGCCATTGTTTGATACTCGTCTATTAAGTGAGAAAATTCTTAAGATCATGCAAATTAGGGACAACAAACTCAACATAAAAAAAATAAAAAAATAAATAAATTAATTAATGGAGCAGGTCATAATTGGCAATGTCGCAACATTTGTATAGGTAATAGGCGTACTTGAAAAACGAGAATTCACAATGTTCAAGCCGGTGAGCAGAGATTAATAAGCGCCTTAATTAACATGTGTCCATGAAACGTGTACAACAAATCTCAACAGTGGATTTGCTAATTAAGATTTGTGAAAGCTAAAACAAAAGAAGAAGATGATCAGAGGGTTGGAGCTCTTTCAGCAGTTCCAGCAATGACAGTGAGCAAGTTGTTTCCAAAAGGATCGCTGAGATGTTTGGCGAGATTCTCGACGGGGCCTTCCCCTGTTACGTAGGCTTGCAAAAAGAAACCAAGCATCGCAAACATTGCGAGTCTTCCGTTCTTAATCTCCTTCACCTTCAGAATTGCTGCCTGGTCCGGATCCTTTGCAAGCCCCAGTGGGTCAAATGGACCACCTGGGTGAAGCTTGTCCTCCAAGTCCTACAAATATACATAGTACATGAAATGTTTCACTCGCTTAGAAGTTAGAATTAATCATAAATTAAAACTAAAACCATTTTAATGCTCTATTGCAATGCATTACCAAGCCGTTGATGATTCTGTAATATTCTGCTCCACCAACCAGAATAACCTCAGCAATGACAGCGACAGCTAGATTGATGGGAATGTTCTTTCCAAAGTAATTCAATGTGTTGCCTTCAAGCAGTAGAGCTCCTGTCTGCAATATTGATCCATTTCAAGTTAAAAGAAAGAAATTAAGCACAACATGAATGAGAACAAAAGCAGAGCAATAATATATATTTACAAAAAAAAAAAGAGTGAAAAAAATAGGAAAGGGGGAAACCTTGAACCAGACAGCCTCAGGGCCACAGTTGGCACCGAATTTGTTGAAGGCCTCTGGAATAATGAAGCCGGCAGCTCCGAGCATAGCCCACCGACCATGGATCAACTCGTATGCTTGGTACCTGCACATTCAGAAATTCATATAACTCTCAAACAGAAACAACACAAATAGAAATTAACTACTTCTGTAGAGAAAAAATAATAAATAAAAAAGCAACATACTTGCTGAAGTCCTCAGGCTTCTTGCTCAACCCAAAA
This sequence comes from Morus alba, assembly GCA_012066045.3. Lineage (NCBI taxonomy): Eukaryota > Viridiplantae > Streptophyta > Magnoliopsida > Rosales > Moraceae > Morus > Morus alba. Next base: position 18,508,860 of record CP050232.2, read on the forward strand.
GGATCGTAACCATAGCTGCACCAGCATTATATATACAAGAAAAACAAGGGTCAAAAACAAGCTTGCATTGGTGTAGTTAAGTCTAATTATCACATTAAAAAAAAAAAAAACAAGAGAGTGTTGGCAGAATCTTACTCTCCAGGAACCTCTCCGGTCAAGTACTCGGGGATCTCAGAACGGTCGAGGAGGCCCTCAGGCAAGAAAATTCTTCTGTCAGGACCTGAAATATTGGAAAAATGGGTCAGTGAGACTCGGAGATATAAAATTATAAATGAAAAGAAACAAATTTAGCAGAAAGATGAGTAGGTATGAACTTTGTACATACCATACCACTTGGCGAGCTCTTCATCGACAGGAGAAACAGCCGCGGCGGGCTTTGCCTTGGCCTTCTTTTTGGAGAAGAGAGCCACTGTCTTAAAGCTGGCTGCGCTCGAAGCACTTGGAGCTGCTGACCTGGCCACCCCGCTGAAGTTGAGAGGGTTTCCGAACATTTCCGACACCCCAAGGGAGGCAGCCGCCGTAGTTGCTGCCAGAGAAGCCATGTTTTTTGGGTTGGTTTGGATTGGATTGGAGGTCAAAAAACTTTGCCTCTCACGATTAGTAGATGAATACAGTACAATAGCAAATGGTGGAGTGCATACTCCAAAAAACATACTATATGCTTGAGCCCGTGGATGTGGACGTGCCACCTCGGATTTCCATTCCTTCACTTCAATTGGTCTGCAATCCGTTACTCTCATTTGATAGGCTGCCTGGTCTGACATGGCAGATCATGTTGCTTACGTGTCATGCTCCTGGATAACATGGCCTATCCAATCCTCTTTTTTTTTTTTTTTTTTTTTTAACCTGAAATATATGCACACATTCTCATCCATCCATTTTCATTTAGCCTGCGCGGACAAATCCCTCCGCACTCCGCATCCGGAGTGAGAGAGAACCGTTGGTTATTCCATCAATTTCCTCTTATTCTTTCCCCCCTCTCGGTAAATGTTTGCATAAGAAAGTTTTATTACACTATATATTAACCCCACAAAAGGCAAAGGAAGAATTGGAGGCTGTTTATAATGGTATATTTTCAATATGACAAGGACAAGCAAGCGGACGTTCCTGTACATGAAGTGTGGTATGCCCATAGTAACACTCTCACATAGGGAACTAAATTATCAAATTAACACAAAAAAAAAAAAAGGATAAAGAAATTGAAACCAAATTGCCTTAGAAAAGAGAATTTTACAGTACATAAGTCGCATTGACGTACATAACATGAGTGAGAAGCTTTTTAACTTTGTTAAAATTTACAAACCATGAAAACCAACCAACCAACCAACCAAACAGTAGACAAATAATAATAATAACAAGTTTAATTCGGGCCACAATCACAAAGTAAAGAAAATCATCTTCTCCACTTGTCAAATTCCCTAGAGGTGGCTCTCACAAGCTTCTTGGTATTATCCACAAGCTCATCAATAAGCACACCAATCTCATCCCTGCAAACAAAAAAACCAATGTAACTTCCTCAGTTTTAATCTTCTACTGGTCAAAACCAGAGCACGCAATTCAATTCCAATCCTTAAGAAAAGGAAAGAAAACGAAAGAATGCAAGTTGTAACCTCCGCAGGCCACAAAGTACATTAGATCAAAATGCAAATTTCTCGGCAGCTCGTCGTCACATCACATGTATGTAATATTATTCGATCTATCCTCGAATTACAGTTGGTGATCACAAATTCAAGTTGTATGAAGTGAACTCACCGTGTGGGAAAATTTGTAGAAGCAGAGTCGAGATTTGCAATATTTGAGTATCTCCGGTTCTCATCCTGAGCAACGCCCCTACCCAATCCATAGCCAAATCCGACGCCAACTCCGCATCCAACACCGACACCAAAACCGACTTGCAGGCCAGGAATTCCGGGACCGAAACCTGCACCTGCTAGTTCAACATAACAAAACAAATCAAAACAAGCTGAGAGTTTTAGTTGCACCGAAATTAGGCTTTATAGCAGTTTCTACTATCTAAGGCCGAGGCCAGTTTCAGTTGGCTTGAAACCGATGAAATCTAATCTCGTATGTTTAATGTTTGTAATTTAGATGAGTGTCTTTACCCCCGTTGTTTTTTTTTTTTGGCCCAAAAAAAAAAAAGAAGATTAATGAAATGAAAGTAACCCCAATTGTCATGTCATATGTTCTTACACCAATAGATCGGGGCCGTTAACTCCGCTGTTGTATAGAGATGAGACATCACATAGACAACAAATTTAGTCTTCAGTTCAGAGAGAGCAAAATTAAATTGCAAACCTACCCGCACTAAAGAAAATAAAAATAAAATTCAACAAACACTTTTAAGTTGAGAAAGAATTGCAGCCTGAAACTCCTTTCCATAAAGTAAATCATTAAAATAAAGCTAAAGCATCGCGTAACAATTCATGTGCGAGGGTGTAAATGCAAAAACCCAGAGAGAGGAAAAAAGAAAGGGGATAAAGAAAGAAACGAGTACCGCCGAGAACGCCGACGCCGACACCGACGCCGCAGCCAGCGCCGACACCGAAAGCGGGGCCCACCTTTCCCGAGATGTTTGGATTTGATCGCCGGTAGCTTCCACAGCAGCCCCTTTTCCCCTTCCTCGTTTTTCATCCTTTGACTCAACCCTCACTCACACTTCTGTTTCTGAAAAAAGTCAACAACAAAACACCACAGGATTTTCAGTTTTGTTTGTTCTTCGATTAAACCGACGAAATCTTTAAAATGGGCTCGCCTCCTTCCATCTCGACCAGGGGGCCCATCAATATTTGTGAGATATCGGATATTACATTCAAGGGGTATTATAGCTACTGGGCCTAGTTCACACACGAAAATGTGCGTAATGTCGATGCATGCTAAGATAACCGATTTAAGTACTTGATATACTAAAAATATCATTTTTTTTTAAATTCATCTTTGATTAGTTTTAATCTGAAAGATAAAAATACACGATCTAATGTTAAGAGGTAGTAATAAAAAGGTTCCAGGATATTTTTAAAATTTCCCTAAAATCTTAGTTCATCAAATGTTCCCTCGAATTTAAGTAACATGCCCTCGAATGTGATAAAATTAAAACAATGACTATATCACTATATAATACATACCACTATAACAATTATTATGCCACGTTTTTTTTTTTTTTTTTATAATATTTTAAAATTTTGCTAAATTACAACTCAAGTTGTTATATTTTACCGTGTATTGTAATTATTTCAATTTTGAAAGGATTTATTTCACCTTTGGGGTTAGGGGCTAACGTCTATGTTGGGACAAGGTCGACTAGGGATGGAGTCGAGTCGAGTTGTGATTAGGATCCAGATCAGGCTAGAACCACGATCGAATTGGATCAGTTTAGAAATATATAAATACAATATAAAATTGCGCCTAACACAGCATTAAGTTATTAATTTCTTTAATGTATTGCGATACCGTAATACAAAACAACACACTTTACACAAATATTATATAAATAAATATCACTAGTGACCAAATTTTTAATCATTAATGTGTGTGCATATATACATATACATATATATATATATATACTGTTTATGTAGTGTGCATATATACATATATATATATACTGTTTATGTAGTGCGCACACACACACATATATATATATATATTATGTATAAATATATCAACTCATTATCAATTTTTCATTAGTCGATGGAATCTTCTAATATGAAATTGGAGTGATAATTTGTTTAAACAACTGCAATTTAGTTCTTTCTCCAGCAAATCTGACTACTATAAGTGCAACAACTCCAATTACCAACAAACGAAGCTGAAAACACCATCAAGTCACCTGGGATAGCCCGGCAAAATTAATGGTAGTAATTGCGGTTTTTTCTCCAATTACACGACTCTTTAAACTCTAACGTACAAACATTGGCTATCTGATAAGTCGTGAGTTGTGGACAGCTCTTAAAGTCTAATTAATGTTGGTTGGTTCTGCCGGCATGCATACGAAGACATGAATTCGAATATGTAATACATATAAAACGAAATCTAGTTAATTGAGTCTTTGTCACTGGATCCCCACCTTAACCTATATAATCGTGCAAAACTTGTTTCCTTAGATGTTTGGCCTCATTAAATATTCAGAATGTATAAATTGGGAGTTTCACTTTGTTTAAACTTTTTTTTTTTTTTTTTTTTTTTGATAATTGGGTCGCCGGCAACGTAGTACATATTCTACGATTGCTTTCTCCTTGTCCTCACTAATGTATCATATTATTCTCCCTCTTTAATCCATTAAACTAGAAATCCTCTTATTTGTTTCTTCTAGCCAAATTCTTGTGAGTTGTGGCACGTACGCCACACGTCGTTGTTTGCATATATGAATGCTTTTTTACTTATTATTATTATTTTTTAATCTTTTGTTTTTCGATATATATATATATATATATATATATATGTAAAACGATGGAGGCAAGATTATGGAGAAGCACTTGGTGCAGAAAAAGGCTACAGGGCTTTCCCTGAGCCTCGTGTTTATGTGCTTCGTGTTTGTTCTTTTATCTTTAGTTGGTGCTCTCACAGACCAGATCTCTTCCTGTCTCACACTTCATAGCGTCCACAACTTCACCACATTCCCCGACACTAGTAGCACGCCCGATGACGACTATTCCTATTCCTATTACAATATGCTCAACTTTTCCATCCAAAATTTGCGTTTTGTTGCTCCCTCGATTCCCAAGCCAATTGCCATCATACTTCCTCACAATGTAGCGCAAGTAACGAGCGCCGTCTTGTGCTCTAGAAAAGCCTCCTACAAAATCATAGTTAGGTCCGGCGGCCACAGCTATGAGGGCACTTCCTCCATTGCCACCCCGCCCTTTGTCATCATTGACATGATGAATTTGAAGCAGATCACCCTCAACTTGGAATCCAAAACCGCTTGGGTCGAAGCAGGTGCAACACTTGGTGAGACCTACTATGCCATTGCGAAAGCAAGCAATGTTCATGCTTTCTCAGCAGGCTCTTGCCCGACTGTGGGTGTGGGTGGCCATATTGCTGGGGGTGGTTTTGGATTGCTCTCCAGGAAGTACGGACTTGCAGCTGATAATGTGGTGGATGCCCTGCTTGTCGATGCTAACGGGCAATTATTGGACCGAAATGGCATGGGAGAGGATGTCTTTTGGGCCATCCGAGGTGGAGGTGGGGGTGTTTGGGGAATTCTCTATGCTTGGAAGATCCAATTGCTTAAAGTCCCACCCACAGTCACCACCTTTGTGGTGTCCCGACCAAGCACCTCAGACCAGGTTGCTAAGCTGGTGTACAAGTGGCAACATGTTGCGCCTAACTTGAGAGATGACTTTTATCTCTCTTGTTTTGTTGGTGCCGGCTTGCCAGAAGCTACGTCTACAATTGGAATATCAGCTACTTTCAAAGGCTTTTATTTGGGATCCAAGGCTGATACACTCTCCCACCTCGCCTGGGCCTTTCCAGAGTTGGGTGTCGTGGAAGACGATTGTGCAGAAATGAGTTGGATTGAGTCCATTGTGTTCTTCTCTGGCCTACCTCCAGAAAGCTCGGCGTTAGAGTTACAAAATCGATATTTGCGAGACAAGAAATACTTTAAAGCCAAATCAGACTACGTGCGCACCCCAATTTCATATGCAGGAATAAGGGTTGCCATAGACCTACTGGAAAAGCAGCCAAAAGGGTATGTCATCTTTGATCCTTACGGAGGGATCATGGATCGCATAAGCAGTTATTCTATAGCCTTCCCACATAGAAAAGGCAACCTGTACTCGATTCAATACATGGTGGAATGGCAACAACAGGACGATGAGAAAAGAAATGACTACATAAATTGGATAAGACAACTATATAACTCAATGGCGCCCTATGTCTCATGGGGTCCGAGGGTTGCTTACGTCAACTACATAGATTTTGACCTCGGAGTGATGCTTAATTCTACCATCGATGACTTTGTGGAAATTGCCAGGGTTTGGGGCGAGAAGTACTTTCTCGATAACTTTGATAGGTTGGTCAGAGCCAAAACCCTAATAGATCCTCACAATGTTTTCAGTAATCAACAAGGTATTCCTCCAATGACTTTGGTCAGTCTCAGAGCACAGGAAGTAGAGGCATCTAGTTTTTTGTAACTTGCAAGAGGAAAAAAAAAAAAAAAAAAAACACTACACTTGTATGCCATTGTCTACATGCTGCTTGCTCAGGCTGTCACGTTTTGTTCCCAGCAACTTCGCTTTTGGTTTTAGAATTTCATCACAGCATAACATCCAAAAATTGAGTGAAGCTATCCTAACACGAGCTACTTTAGCGTGACAAGGGGATCCTTCCTTCAGAACCAATAAATAAAAGAACTAGAAAGACTGAACGACTTTTGCAAACGGCTCCACTACCCAAAATGCTCATTGCTTAAGAGTTCTAATTTTCTTATGCCGTCCCCACAAACATTGTGCGTATATTTGGTGTGTGCGCATGGGTGCGTTGAGGGGCCATGAACAATAAAAACAAAAACAAAAAACAAAAATGAAAATAAAATTAAAAAACAAGTCACCTCACCGGATTCCAAGTTAGAGGTCACACGAGAGAAACATGAAACTATTAAGTTAATTTAGCCATCCGCAAAACTATCATTTTCAAGAACTAAACACAATTTAAAAACTGAAACCTGGTGAGAAATATTAACTTGTGTAAACTCAAATCCCCTCTTTTATTAATGTTTAAATAGGTCTTTATACAATCTTTTTCTTTATGAATTCCACATTTTTTTCCCTTTCGATTATACCCATCTGGTGAACTTGAATTAGAAGCTACACTGTTCTTTACAAGGAGATATAACAGGAGAGAATTATGAATGAGATTTTTACAAATAACAATGAGACAAAGATGAAAACAATAACTAATGAGATGGTATTAGTGTTACATGCTTATGGCTCTTGATGAAAGTTCAGATTCTCCATCCTGCAACTCTCCCTCAGTTCCCTCTACGTTCTCCTGCAACCATTTACAGACAAAAGGAAAAGGTAAGTTTTTTTTTTTTTTTTTTTTTTTTTTTTTTTTTGATAATCAAAGGTTAGATGAACCCATGAAAGTCCATCTAACAAGCCAAATTAGTTCACACGTTTCATCTCTAAATACACATGAACACTAAAAACCAATTTGGATAATATGGGGTGAATGTGTCATATTTGAGATCATACAACTGAATCCTTCAACTTGCTTTCTGCCAAATAACGCTCCAATGCACCATCTCCACAAAGAATCTTCCCTCCACATCCAAGACTATTCACTGAAGCTACCGACTCTTCATCAACTACTACAGCATCTATCCTTTCATTTCCTGTTTTGACATCTGGAATCTGGCACAAAAGTATCAAAGCAATTATGTCAGAGAATACAGCAAAATTCGGGAAAGAAAATTCAAAACAGATTGTGCACAATGTTTAATTGTGCTGGAAACATACCTCATACATTGCCTCAGTTAGAATAGTTTCAAGTATCGCTCTTAGACCCCTCGCACCAGTATTCTTAGCCATTGCTTTGTTTGCAATCATTCTCAGCGCCTTCTCGGTGAAGTGTAGCTTAACCTGAAATGTTATAGAAGGATATAGTATAATTAAATTGAACACTTTTATGTCCGTGTGTGTATAAGTGCCTTTATGAGCATGTGTGTAAAGAGAGGCAAAGCGTTTACGTTATTCATGCTAAATAACTTCTTGTACTGCTTTCCAAGGGCATTTTTTGGTTCCATAAGGACCTGCGGGATAAAATAAAAACAAGGACATCAGGTAACTGCACCCAAGCATGAAAACTTGGGATTAGTTTTTTTTTTTTTTTTTTCCTTCAAATATTTTGTTTGGAATAGAGGCAAGTCAAAGTTGGTACGCCAGAACAAAAATAGAGGTATAGCGCCAATAATGGTGGGAAGGGAGTCAGGAGATTAGTTTTTATCTGTTGGTGAGGTTTGGAATAAACTTTTTATTAAGGAACCCAACATAAGAGACGTAATCAACTAGTGTAAATTCCATTGGAAAGAGCCGCTTAAGAACATGGAAAACACTTCAAAATATCTGGTCCAACTTTGAAAGAGATTTGAAAAGGCACAAGCAAAAAAGTTAATGAAGTAACCTGAACAAGTTGGTCCTCAGTTAAAGCTGATAAACTAACTAAAATTGGAAAGCGTCCAATAAACTCTGGTATGAGACCATACGCAATAAGATCAGAACTTTCAACCTGGAAACAAAAGAACACGTTTTAGTTCCATACTCACATTTAAATGAAAGGATTTCTACATGTTCTTTTGTTTTCTTTTGTTTCTCGTTATTCTGGAGAGCAGAAAGAATTTTGACTTCAATTCCTTATTACTTGTTTTCCTTTGCAACTTCCACATTGCATGCATCAATTAGAACAATGCATGTGTATATATGTAATAAATAATATGTTTATATAGGTATTTATCCAATATACACAATATATGTGACAAAGTAATATTTAGAAGATTCAAGTCCCCACGTTCTTACTGATTCAAGTAAAGAGGATGTGATTGCTGCATTGGTTACACCAGAAGTTCTCATATTAGCACGAACAGGAGCACCAAAACCAATAGAAGAATCTTGCCTTCTGTTAGTGTACATCATCATGTTGAAATCGGAATACGATTAAAAAAAGAGAAGAAAAAAATGTATGGTTTTCTAGAAATCATTACCTTTCTGAAATGGTTTTGTCAAGATCAATAAATGCTCCACCGCATATAAAAAGAATGTCTTTTGTATTTATCTGCAGATCATTTACATGAAGTTAGAACTTAAATGAAATATTGGCAATTTCCTAAAATATCAACGGTATTTCATGCATGTAGCATTCTGTAGAAAGGGCACACCTGTATGTTATCACCCCTTGGATGCTTCCTTGCCCCCTTCTCAGGAACATTCACTATCTAGACAAAGAGAAATACAACACTCTTAAGCAATTAGCAGAATAATCGTCTCAGTATTAAGAAGCAGATCTAAAGTAACAGAAGAAGTGGAAAACAAATTACAATTAACAAACATTCAGATAAAAAGAGAATGAGGAAAAATGCCTCCAAGAAAATAAGCACAGAAGCAAGCTAGAACTTAACACTATAATTTCAAAATGAATTAAGCAGACAAAATAAAATCAGGAGCTAGATGTAGTCCTTCCTATTTATCATTCAAATTTTTTTTCTTTTCATCACGCACAAACGTCTGAGATACCCTCTATCTGAGCTAAGAAGGTAGGGATTAAGCAGATAAAATAAAATCAGGGACTTGATGTGGTCCTTCCTATTTATCATTCATAATTTTTTTTTTTTTCTTTTCATCACGCACAAACATCTGAGATACCCTCTATCTGAGCTAAGAAGGTAGGGATTATAATTTGCAAAGAAAATCAATCAGAAGAAAGTTGAGTTGACTTCCATTTGAACTAAATAAATAAATAAAAGGCATGCATTCATGTTGCGCTCTCAAGATGCTACTCTTTACAATTACATTTTCTAGGTGAAAGCTCATATGACCATTCCATTCTTTAAAGTCACTATGTCCAAATTTTAAGAATATGAAAAGGCAGAGAACTCTCGAACCTGGTAACACTTCTCAGAATTGTCCTACACTTTTACACTAGAGAAAAAGTAATGGTATCCCAACCGATGTTTCTATTTCTTTATTTGTTGCAACATCTTCAGACATAGCCAGCATCATCACAGGAGATATACTAACTAAGGGCCCGTTTAGTTCGCTGATTCGAGTTGAGATGTGACTTTATATGAGAGTTTATTATTGTAGTAAAAAAGTTAGATGTGACTGTTTTTTAGAGCTTTTTACTGTAATAAAACTCGAATCGGTGAAATAAACGAGCCTAAATAACTTAAATTCAATCTCAATTAAGCACAGACAGTGATATCCGTCAATGCTTTTCTTTGCTTCTTCTTTTCTTTTCTTTCTTTTTTTTTTTTTTTTTTTTTTTTTTTTTTTTTTGTGGCTTTTAGGATGTGGAGATGGGATGAAGTTCATAGGAGTCAGAAGTGATTTTCAAATGTTCATGGTTAAGGGGGGCAAACTCATGTTGTAGGAAACCAATATATATATATAAGAAAGAAACACTAAATTAGCATAGATGCAAAATTTTAGATGAGAACTAGTGAAAATACAATAAACGAAGAAAGTAATATGAGCTATGACTGAAATGTGACGGCATTAACTCACAGTTCCTTCAAGCATTTTCAGCAATGCCTGCTGAACACCCTCACCAGAAACATCCCTGCTAATGTTTAAGCTTTCAGCCTGTGAGAAATGACTCCAACTTGTAAAAATAAAGATACTTCAACTTTGTAATTCAGTTTCTTCAAAGACATAAATGAATTGAACCTTCTTGGTTATCTTGTCAACTTCATCAATGTAAACGATTCCTTGTTGTGCCGCTTGTACATTAAATTCTGCTGCCTATTATTGCCATCACAACAACAGCGTCGGTCCAGAGATAATATGAATGAAAAGTAAAGATCATGACAACAAGCAAAGGAAATGCCAAATCAAATCACGAAGCCATCACAACAACAGCGTCGGTCCAGAGATAATATGAAAGAAAAGTAAAGATCATGACTGACAACAAGGAAAGGAAACACCAAATCAAATCACGAAGCCATCACAACAATAGCGTCGGTCCAGAGATAATATGAATGAAAAGTAAAGATCATGACTGACAACAAGGAAAGGAAACACCAAATCAAATCACGAAGCCATCACAACAACAGCGTCGGTCCAGAGATAATATGAATGAAAAGTAAAGATCATGACTGACTACAAGGAAAGGAAACACCAAATCAAATCACGAACCGCGAGTAGTTTATACAAAATCGATTCAACATCTTCTCCAACATAACCAGCCTGCAATAAAAGAGAAGCAGCAGCATTTTTGCAGGTTTCAGTAAACAAAGTTTGAACATAACAAGTTTAGAATAACAGAAGAGACAAATATCCACAAAGAGCGTAACCTGAGTTAAAGTAGTGGCATCGGCAATGACAAAAGGAACGTTAACAAATCGAGCGAGTGTCTTGGCAAGCAATGTCTTCCCAGACCCAGTCGGACCCATCAAAAGCACATTGCTCTTTTCCAGTTCCACGTTGTCGTCATCATCATCACCTCCTGTCTTCTTCTGCAAGGACGCTTGGTATATTCTTTTATAGTGATTATAAACACCCACAGAAAGCACCTGCATTTGCAAATTTTAACAACTCTTTTACGGATTAACATCTGCCTCTCCTTTTAATTCAGTTTAATTTAATTTAATTTAATTTAAAGGATGGATTGCGAACAATAACACTGAAGAAAGAAAAACTTTATCAAGACAAGACCTGACCTTTTTAGCCATGTGTTGGCCAATGACAAACTTGTCAAGACCCATGCAAATCTGCTTAGGCGTCGGCAAATCCTTTCCCAGATTGGACCCGCCCCATTGCTGCCCACCCCCCTTCTCTCTCTCTGCTCTAACCACATTAAGCCCAGGCACGAACGGCGGGCCCGGAGGAGTGTGGACCGCCACCCCATTGCCCGGCGGAGGTCCATTACCATTACCATAACCATTACCATTATTGCCGTTAGCATTGCCATCATAAGATGATGTCAAACTTTCCCAGAAGGATGCCTTAAGCAAGTTGAGCCTATTATTAACATTAGGACTAGGACTAGTGTTGTTGCTATTATTATTATTATTATTATTAATGATATTACTAATACTATTATTATCTTTCTTGTTATAATTATTACCAGGGGAGGGGATCTCCACAAAGGTACCCTGGAGAGGAGCGATCCTGTGCGGTCGGAAGTAGTAGGCGGTCTTACAATTGGGGCAGAGATTGAGTGCCTCTCCCTGATAATGATGACTCTTATCATTATCATGGGCATCGAGATTGGGGAATTTGGTGTCGGAGAAGAAAAAGTCCATACCCATACGGTTAAAGGAACAGCGAGGGCAATTGGCCTCCGCCCTGATCTTCCTCCGCTCTGATCTTCCTCCGCTCTGATTTTCATCCCGAGACCCGCCCTGGTCCCACTTGTGCCTCCGCTGCCTCCTCGATATCTCCGATGGCGAAGTCTGCGTCGTCATACGGTGGACCGTCGCCGCAATTATCCGCTGCTTCGCAATCTGCCTCATGATTCCCGACATTTATATTGATAGTGAATGAATGAATAATTGCGATGACTAGAGATGAGAGACGATGAACGAAACAAATTGGGATCTGGGATCTAATCTAGTCTGACAATTGTTTTTATCTGTTGCGTGTATGAATCAACAACTCAATTGTTTGTCTGGACTCTGGAGTTAATTTGGAGAATACAGAAAATCAGAAATGAATGAGACTTGAAACAAAAGAAATAAAGGGGGAAAAAAAAAAAGTTCAAATATTCCGCCGGACAGCAGCTGTGGGAGGAAGTAGATAAGCCATACGATGGATAACGTTATTTGTTATTGTTTTTGTTAGCTCTCAGGTACTCACAGGCTTCGGAGACTCACTAACATGTATTATTATTATTATTATTATTATTTTTTTTTTTTTTTGGCTAGGACATGCGCGTTTAATAGATGAATTTAAAATCTACGCTATTTATTTATTTATTTATTTATTTCTATCTTCTTTCTTTCTATATGTTTCTTAACACATTACCATGCCAATAAGGCCCCTTTATTTATTTTTTAAGTTCAAACTTTTAAGGCTTAGTTTAGTATTGTTATAGATTTTAAAAAAAAATTATTTTTAATTGTGTTGAAGAAAGTAATTAAGTATTTGATAAACTATAATTATAGTAACTGTACTAATTTTAAAGTCAGTGTAATAGCGTTTAGTAAATTATGAGATTTAATTGCTATAGACAGTTAAAAATTACGACTATTATATTATACTATAATATAATAAATATAATTACAATATAATATATATTTATTATTATATTTAATATAATAAAAAACTATTATTATATAATATATTATATAATTATGATATAAAATATGATAATATTATTAAAATAATAACTACAATAATTAAAATAACGATTATATTATATTATACTATAATATAATATATAATTAAAATATAATGTATATTTATTATTATATTTAATATAATACAATAAAATTATTATTAAATAACATATTAAATTAAAAAAAAAAATTTATGTAATTATTGTAAATTTTGCATCTTTTAATTATTTAAAAAATAAAAGTTTACTTTTATAACTTTCAAAGTTTAATGATTATGAAAAAAGTATAATTAACATTTAAATAATATTATGTATTAAAGTAAAAATAAAAATAACATATTATATTATACTTTTTGATGCTAAATATACAATTAATATTAACATTTACATTAGAGATGATTTTAAAGATCGGGTCTGAAATGATATGGTTAAAAATTGGGTAGAAGAGGGATAGTATTGTAGGTTTAGCTAGCAATAGTTTAATTTTTAACTGAAAAAAACTTTGCTTCGTTGAAAAATATTGGGTAGAAGAGGGATACTTGTCTCTTAATACCCTTCTTAGATATCATAGCCAGTTCAACTGTTTCGTTGAACGACTGAGCCCTTGACATGCTCACATCTTTGTGGATAGCTGCTTTCAAACCCTTAATGAAGAAATTCATCTTTTCGATGTCATTACCTACTATCCATAAAACAAATCTTGAAAGTCCTTCAAATTTAGTGACATAGTCATCAACGGTCATAATACCATGTGTTAATCCAACAAACTCAACTATTTTACTTTTCTTTACTTCCTCAGTGAAGTACTTGTTGTAAAACAGTTCTTTAAAACTATTCCAAATAAGATTGGTAGCAGTTGGAGTCAACTTAATAGATGTCCACGAATATTTAGCATTATTCTTTAACAATTAAATAACACAGAAAACTCATTGAGCATCTTCAATAACTATGTAGTAAAATATATTTTTTATAAAATTAATCCACTATTCAATAATTAGTGGATCAAGTCCACCATAAAAATCATTAGAACGCTGCTTCCGCTCATAAATAAGTTCTAAATTATGTATAAGGACGTTATAAAACTTGGATACTTTAGAGATTTGTGTATAATGATATTTCATGCACTTACAATCACAGACTCACAGTTGCTTTACGGCTGTCTTATTATTCAAAACTTGTTTTTAATTTTTAATTTTTTTTTGACAAAATCCCCTTTGCGCCCAAATTTCAGCGTGCATAGTACACCCAACGATTTTGAACGACAAAAAAGAATAAATTAACTAGAACTTCAAAGAAAAACACCATTAACAAGAAGAAGAATAGTGTTGAATAAAAATATGTATGAAAGTACAACACCTAGAATAGTTACTAGAGCAAGGAAAAGATCCCAAAGAGACAAATCTGCGATAAGAGATGGATCCAAACCATAAAAAACCAAAAAAAAGAGACACCAAAACATAAAAAGTTGCAGAAATTAGATAGACCATTTGAAATTTTATTTCGTTTCTGCCTTTTTAAAATTAAAAAAACTTGTGAACCAATTGTTAATTGTTTCTGCATAGAGCTCTATGTCTTGTAAAAGTTTACAACCGCTTCTATCTACTAACCCTAATAGCTGTGTCAGCTTTTTTGTTTTCTATAAATGCCTCCTTCCTATGAGGTTTCAACAACTTTATCAAGCCATGACCAAGGAGCAACTTTTGGCAACTTTTCAACAGTCTACATTTTAATAGAAATAGGTTTGTAAATAGTGAGTTATGATCATTTTTGAATATGGGCTTATTTTGCCAAAGGAAAGTTCCAGTTGAAAGTTATGTAAGACAGATGAACTTGAAGATACAATTATTAGTATTACAATGGTCTAATTAAACAGTGACTTATGTTCGTTGGAGTATGACCTTATTTTTCTAAAAGGTTATGTTTGGGGATTGGGCCTGAAAATAGTCTGATATAAAGTCGGGTTAAGGGATGGTTAAACTTGTAAATAAATTTAGTAGCATTACAACGGAAAATATTTTAGCTAAAATCAGCTTATAAATTGAGAGTTATAGTCATTCAGATATTGGTTCTTTAACGAAAAGAGGGATAAATTTTAAAATATAATTAGTAATTTTTCGACAATATATATTTTTAGCTCAAACAGGCTTTTAAATAGTCAATAATTATCCTTCTAAAAAATGTGTGTGTGTGTGTTTTTTTTTTTTTTTTTTTTTGTCAAAGGCTATAGTCTTAGGGATTGAATCTGAAAAAAGGTCAAGTTATAACTTGGGTAAAAGAGATATACATTTGAAGATACTGCTAGTAGCAACATTTGAATGGTCTATATTTTAGCTTAAATAAGCTTATAAATTGTGAGTTACAATCGTTCGGATGTGAGCTCGTTTTGTTAAAGGTAGTAGCTTTAGGGATAGGGCAAGTGAAAAGATCCAATTAAGAGTTGACTAAAAGAAAAATTTAAAGATATAGGGTTTCATTCATTTAACTGATTCGAGTTTTCAATTTATATTTTACTACAGTCAAAAACTTTCATAAAAAGTAACATCTAGCTTTTTCTGCTATAGTTAAAAATTCACATATAGTCGCATCTTAACTCGAATTGGAGAACTGAATGAGGCCACAGTTAGAATCATTACAACGATTCATTTTTTTTTTTAAAATAGATTTATAAATAGTGAGTTATGATTGTTCGTATTTGAACTCATTTTTCTAAATCAATGCAGCCTTAAAGATCAGGTAAGAAAAGGGTCAATTAATAAACCCTTAAATGGGCTTAAGTTTAAAGATAAATTAGCAACATTACAATGGTCAATATTTTAGCTAAAATAGACAGAAATATTTAGTTATAATGATTCAACTATGGACTCCTTTTGTTAAGGCTTAAGGGAATGGTTAAAAGTTGAAT